>JARHVA010000225.1:230000-262500 GCA_037957365.1 Torreya grandis | reverse complement strand
CATAGTTCCTTCAAATTGCACTATTCTTGGATTATTGGTCCCATAAGAACCTAATATGTGACATCTCATTACTATGAAAATAAGGTTTACAATTGTCACTTACTATTAATGTTCTTGTCATCACCACCTCGGGGTCTAGAAGTAACAAGAGAAGCCTATATACATATCTCAGTGAAAGTTTCACTTCCTTCCAAAAGTTCATGAGATCATCATAAAAGCCAAAAACAAATGTCCATAGAGATTTTCAAAAAATATTATAGCCCTTCTACATATCTCTCTAACTTAGAGAGTGTTTTATCATTTTGGGGAAAATTAATTAGAGAACCTAGAAAGAATGATGTACATCAATTAATATTATCACTACCCCACTTAACTCTTAATAAATATAACATATAAATACTATCATTAATCCATGGATCTCTTGAAAAGTATGATGATAAATAGGAATTGAAAATACTACATTTATAATGTATACAAAATTAAGGAATAAACATTCCATAGTATACATGCATATGGTCATATGATTGAATTTGATAAGTCTATCTATCAAATCCTAAATTTGACAAGTCTGTCTATTGGATCCAAACTTAGTGACTACCAAGTCAATGTGAGACTAATTAAGATCCACTCCTATCACTTATTACTCATGTTCTTAATTCACTAATCATCCCTTAGGTCTTAATGACCTAATGATATCCAAAATGTGTATTAGGTTCAATTGACCACAAATCTATACTAATAAAGCATAGTAAGCAATACTATATGCTAAATAATTATAAATGTATCAACATATATACAAAATAAATCATACAATAATTCTGTAATTATAATAAGTTTCCTCTATCCAAACATAACTAATACCATAATTCAAAACTTAACCTATAGTATTATATTCATAGTTAAGAGGAAATAATGTTAATATTAACATAATGTACAAAGGCCAAGGATGACACCATCCTTACAACCTTATAAGTGAGATAATATTTACCTACTTGATCAACTAGAATGCAAAAAATGAAAAGTTTATCTCAACCCCTAGATTGACAAGAAGTTCTGCACATTCTATATGCTACTCGCTTATGGAAAAATGTACCAAAATAACTCTTCAAATCAACATGCTTTGAGAAAAAGATAAAAATTGCAATCTAATTATGGGTGTGTGATATCATACTAATTATGATCAACTTATAATTATTAATATAAAATTTAAAATATAATTCAATGGTTACCACCCCACATGGTATAAAATCACAAGTTTGATAAAATAGTGAAAGGTAGAGATCTATCATCTCAAAATAAAACTCTTACATACCATCACTAGGTAAAGAAAAACATTGCAACTCAATGTTGCCAAAACACTTCCTCCTTACCAAATCTATAAGTATGGTATCTCAATCTATTCCACAACTAGAAAAAAATAAAAGTCTAACCATAAATATCTATCAATCCATCCACTCTTACAACTTCAATCACAAAAATAAGTAGAAGACATTCTCCCACAAAATTCAAGGGAATGTGCTCAGAATAACATTTCAAAAAAAAGTTTCAACATCAAGAAATTATTAATCCTCTCAATTGTTTATAATGGTATCAAAGAGAATGACATAAAAATGACTCAACTTTAATCTAACTAAAAGAGATGACACTCCTTCCTAAACCACATATTAATAAGGCGCTAAACCAAAGAAAAATCTTAACATAAATGAATTCTCAACCAAAACATCTACACTCTACTACAATAAAACTCCCATTGTCCTAGGTGGTACTAACTAAAAATGGTCTTATAAGATTTTCCATTTCTAGGGTTAGTAAATATGATTCATAAAAAGTAAAGAACACATATTTAAGTGAGAAGCATCTCATGATTATTAAACACTCACAGCATAAAACACAAATGGTGAAGGTGGCTTAATTACCAAGATGAATGTAATCATAACTGAGGTGTTTGATCTAAATGATCATAAAATACTAAAGTAATCTCTTTATCATGTCTTAAGAAATGTGTTATACACTCTGCTACCTAACCTTGATTACAAACAACACCATCGAGACACTCAATACACTAGTCCTACAACAATGCTAATAGGTACATGTGCTCTAAAGGGTACACTCTCAATGTTCCCCACACACATTTCATGAATGTCTCATACTAATAATAGTCACCAGCCATACTGGAGGATCTTTCAAGTCTCTAAACTTCAATAATGGTGTAACATGGTTCTGCACTAAGGCATTAATAAAACATACTAGTGTAATACTTTATATCACTAGGTTCACATTGGTGAATAAAAAGACAAAAAAATGCTAATGGACTCATTAGGTCCTAAAGTTTGAGCCATAGTTCTAATACCACATGTAACAACCCTACTGGGGTCAACTTAGAAATACATGATTTTTTTATTAATCATATATATAAAAAATAGATTTACACCATGACAATCTATGAGACCATATATAATATCAAATCATGATAATAAAAATAAGCATAATACATCACATAACACTGATCTTTAATATCATGAGAGCACATCAATAATGTAAGTATAGAAATCAACTATATTAACTCAACCACAAATGATACAAGTATACAATCACCACTATCAATATAAATTAATAAGTAATTATAAATCTCATGACAATATTCAATAATAAGTATAATATAATAAAATTTACATATAAGATATGTGGTTCCTTCATAGCATAGTTCCTAAACTCAAGTATGTGTGGCAATCTCAAATGTCATCTTGATAAGTAGTTCTGTTGTGGGGAGGGAGAGCATCGTTTGAACACTTTTCTACACCAAACATAGACAAATTATCCCCCACACTAATCTCATAATGAAATGGACCTCCATTCATGAATGAGAAGATAATGACGGAATGAAAATTTATAGAGACAAACAAATACCCATGTGTTTTATGATTTCCAAACTAAACATGCAGTGCATCATATAAAACCATTCTATTACAAAATATCACATAACATGTAAATCAAACTCATGAAATGATAACATGTAAACATACTTTAGCCCAAAGTTTTACAAATAATAAATAATAATTATCTATAGATCAATCAAATTCATACACACCACATGATCAAACTAACTTCATCTGTCATTGTGATACTAGTAATCTAGTGAAGTCCATCTCACTCCTTACTCCATATCAGCAATGTAGATTGGTCAAATATAATTCAAACACAAGATTACTTTACATATTACTAAAAAATACATCATATAACATGATAAATGTAGGAGTAACCAAATAATACATTTATTTCATCAAGTGTATGAATGATTCTTACATTATTTTCCATCCCATACTAGAAATAATGACTACATTTTATACTACCTAGGTAAATACACATTTAACTATAGATTTTCACTACCAAAATTAGTTTCTAAACATATTACACCCTATGATAACTCATATTACCATATTATAGTATTCTAAGATATAAATACTCTATTTTCCATAATTAATCATATAAAGTAGTCTTAAATACATGGAAAATATGAGCTTCTATTCAGGTAACTAGACATAACAAGAAACACACAGTTCTCATAGAACATAATGATATATTATCATATCACTCTATAAAATCTATATGATGTATGATTTCATACATAAAATCCTACTAACTATCATAAAACAGGCTATTGAGAATATATAACCAACATTCATATGTTAAATGATTCAAATATAGATGTAAAACTAGACATAACAATTATAGTATATACATCTGGGTATAACATGCATCAAACTATAGTTTTCTATGATATCCCATACTATCATAGCCCACCACTACGTAATAACTCATAACTAATCTTATGATTTTAAGAATCAAATGATCCACACACATAACACCAATCAAATAAGTACATAATTATATCACCTGGATATACCTTGGGTTAAAATTATTTACTAGCATTCAAAGAAATATATCTATAAGTATTCATCATTATGCACCATTATATGTTAGATATAACCAAATACTTCCATAAACAAGAAATTCACACAAGTACTCAATAAATATAACCATCAACTAATCAATCATTTGTGGAGAAATAGAGAATTCATAAATCCATTATAACATTCATTTAAACATTTCACTCCATTTTTTAGAAGACTATATGAATAGGGTTATAGTTTTGGTCCCTCAAACATCTAATTTCTTGATAAAATCATACTTATAGCTATAAGATTAGGCATATGTCCTAACATATCCATTTCCATTAGGTACTTATGTTACATACCTAAATGCAATCTAGTGTTTGTTTTACATTCAAGGGTTTGAATGCACACATTCATTAAGATTCAATTTTTATAATTATTTAATATAGTCTATAATCCACTCACAGAGCTAAAGTCATAAGAGTGCACCCCTATGTTCATATACATGCTACTAGGTACATTAATACTTACACATTCACTAAGTTTTTATTATTCCCAATTCCTTAACATAAGTTATAATCCACCTATAAAATTACATAACCATGAGAATACACCTTAATTAATATATACATATACACCCATAATTCTTACAAAGCTTACTAGAATTTGTTTTGATGTTATGTTCACATCCCAGGTTTCTAAGAAACTTAATGATGTACTCAAACTGTCTACTAAACTATAGGTATAATCCCTTTGTAAGAGCACTTGTATATCATGCACCACATGTAGTTATTCCATTACTATGAAACTAATAAACCATGACATTATTATAGTTAAAATATATACAAATGCCCACACACTCCAATGCATAAAGATAGGTAACTATGCATAGATACCTTGCTCTATCTATATATATGCATAGATATATGACACAAAACTCTTTATATATATGACATGATAAAACCATAACAAGTTGTATGGGTTATATTTAATTCATATATAGAAAAATACTCCTAATACTAGACTCTAATCTAGTTAACAACATGATATTCAAGTGATATAATGGTATAAAACTTTCCTTTCATATTTATATGGATATTTATAAAACTATGGTTCACATGTACTAAAAATAATATCATTATTCCATATGAATATAATGGTTAGACATAAAAAGATACCAAGTAATTATCATATTTAGGATTATTTAGGGTTATATAAAATATCATAAGTTATTTATACTTGAGATAATTATCCCCAACTATCAACACTAAATATTTAGGGATAACTGTGTAAAATATCCCTTTACACAAGTTACAAAATATCCCTTGGCATCGACATATCTCAAGTAATGTTTTTGAAATAAGTATGAAATTACCAAAGTTATGGATATCAGAGTGTTGATATATATTAAAAATAGCTATTATTCCATAGTTAAAATATCCCTTGGTATCGATACTTAGATACACTCTATAATTAGTAAGTTATAAGTTCTTATCTCAAGTGCATTTTTATAGAAGTTAGGGTTCTATCATTATGCCATATGAATTAAAGCACCATTTTAAAATAACCACACTAAGTGCACTATATGAATAAGTAAATTAACAAAATTGTATATATATATATATATATAATTTGGATTTTTAGATTGAATAATCATGTACAGTGATTTGTTCCATTCAAAATCTAATCATCTCCTTTAAAAAGTCTATGAATCACTATTTTAACAAAAGAGTGCCAACCAAATCACCATGATAAAAATAACAAAGTAATATTTAAATAATAAATAACACTTATATACTATATTTGACATAGTAATATAATTACTAAACCATGGTAATGTAAGTAATATTTAAAAATAGTGCAGTAATATTTAAACAATACTTAACAAATAATAACATTTATATTAATTTAGATTATTTTGAGGTTGGATAAATTACAACTATATTTTAACCTCATATTTAGATGCATAACAACTTATCTTAATTGTTTAATAAAAACCAGTGACTTATATAGTCAATAGATAAATCAAATTTTATATTGTTTATAATAGGTAGACAAACTTCATTATATATTTCCATAAAATATAGTGATGCCTTCGATGCTTCGACATGTTGAGGATGAGACAAGGCAATGTTATCCGAGTATAAATTTTATTAATAAATTCTTATAACACAACATCATATGTAAAACCTTTAGCAGACTAGGATGAAATACAGGTGATGCCAATAACAAGCCTCTTTCAAATATTTACTATAAAATATATTGATATCAATTTCTATAATTGATGGGTGAAAAAAATGATCTAAATTACCACTATGGCTAAAGTAATGATTTCCTTCCCTAAAAGTATGTATTTTCATGACATTTAAGATGCCAATGAGGAATTATTAATCAAAATTCTCCTGAATTTGATATAACGATCTCAATGCAATACTACACTAGTTGAGTATATGGTAATGCGACACTAAACTAGGGAGAATACAAGATATTTAATATTCTAATTTTCTCTACATATTAACATAGGTTATAATTTCAAAAACTTACTAAATCTAGATTTTTTTACCATCTACAATTTTCCATGATCATCCATAAAATTGAAAGCACTACCTACTTGGAAAATAAAGCTGAAATCTTCCTCACAACTCCTTCTGTGCTTACTATTCTATATCACACCTTATTTTTTCCAATTCTCTTTAAGCCCTTTTTTTTCCTTTTCAAATCCAAATTCATATGATATCTATCCTTTTTGAAATCCCCTTCCTTAATAAAAGTGGCATAGCTTTAGATTTTTGTTTTTGTTATTTTAAATATATTTAACTCTATATAGATTTTCTAAATTTAGTCATTTATTTATTTTTAGTCCTTTATTATCTTTTTATATTTCCCCCTTTCTAATGAAATTTCTATTTTTTTTATTATATTTTAATATCAATTACTAAAATTCCTTGATTTAATGAAATCAACTAACATTCAGGAATATTATAGCATTTGAAATATCAATTTCAAAATTACCAACATTAATGACAAAATGTGTCAAATATGTAAAATAATTCATTATGATATTTAACCTATACTGGTAACCCATAAAAATAAATTTACCAAAGTAATAAACACAACATAAAAAAACTATTTTTTTGCATTTTTACCATGTGCTAACTACTGTGGTGGGTGCAAGGTTTTTTCCATCTCTATATCAACCTTCGACATCTCCATCTATGTCACCTTCTCCAATAATTCTCTTCCTCTGACATGCTCTGAGAGATGAGACTTCTCATTTCCACCTCAAAACATGCAAATAATTAGATCATATCACATGATAAATATATATCATAAAATATAACTAAAACAACACATTTAATATGATCAAACTATAAATACATACACTATAGTTAACTCATATTAAAAAAACATGTATCATCATGTATCTAAGAAATATTCTACTATCCTATAATAGCATATATCTCAATCTTAATTCAAAAATAGCCAAATCTAAATTGTTTATGTATATATATCCACAAATAATGTAGCAAGTTTGTTTGGAGAGGAATCGGGATGTAACATCCTTTCTCCTAAAGCTAGTCATTGTCCCTAATGAATCTTATTCAAACATAAGTTATGAATTAACAAAATTATTTAAAAAATCTATAATATGGTATACAATATCAAATTAAGAAAATAAATAAGAAATTTCTTATAGAACTCATTGTAGTTCTTTCAAATTATACTATTCTTGGAGTATTGGTCCCATAATACCCTACTCTATGACATCTCACTACTATGCAAACAAGGTTTGCAAGTGTCACTTACTCTGAATGTTCTTGTCATGACCACCTTATGGTCTAAAATTAAGAAGAAAATACTTTATACATATCTCAATGACAGTTTCACTGCCTTCCAAAAGTTTGTGAGATAATCATAAAAGCCAAAAATAAATAACCAAGGAGAACTCCAAAAAATATTCCAGCCCCTTTACATATCTCTCTAACCTAAAGAGTGTTTTTATTTTTGGATAAAATTAATTAGAGAACCTAGCAAGAATGATATGCATAAGTTGATACTATCACTACCCCACATAACTCCTAATAATTATAATATGTCATTACTACCATTACTCCATGGAGACCTTGACAAGTATGATGATGAATAGAAATTGAAAATACTACATTTCTAATGAATACAAAATTAAGCAATACAAATTCCATAGTATACATTTATATGGCCATATGATTGAATATGACAAGTCCATTTGTCAGATCTTAAATTGGACAAGTTCATTTGTTGGATCAAAACTCAGTGACTATCAAGTCAATGTGAAACTAACTAGCATCCACTCCTATCGCTTGGTAAACATGTTCCTAATTCACCACTCTTCCCTTAGGCATTCATGACCTAATGATCTCCACAATGTGTATGAGGTTTGAGGAACCACAAATCCATACTAATAGATCATAGTAAGCAATACTATATGCTAAATAATTCTAGATGTATCAACATATGTACAAGAGAAATCATCCAATCATCTTGTAATTATATTAAGTTGCCTCTAGCCAAACATAACTAATATCATATTTCATAACTTAAATTATAGTGTTATATTCATATTTAAGATGAAATAATGTTAAAATTAACATAATGTACAAAGGCCAAGGATCATACCATCCTTACAACCTTATAAGCGAGATAATATTTCCCTACTTTTTCATCTAGAATGTAACAAATTTAAAGTTTATCTCAACCCCTATATTGAAAATATGCTCCACACATCCTATACCCTACTCATTTTTAGAGAAAGTTACAAAAAAACTCTTCAAATCAACATGCATTCAATAAAAGAGAACAATATCAATCTAATCATGGGTGTATAATATCATACTAATTATGATCAACTTATAATTCAAGGGTTGCCACCCCATGTGGTCTAAAATCATAAGTTAGATAAATTAATGAAAGGTAGAGATCTATCATCTCAAAAAAAAAAACTCCTACTAAGGAAAACACTACAACTCAATGTTGCCAAAACACTTCCTAATTATCAAATCTGTAAGTATGGTATCTCAATCTATTTCCACAACTAGAAAAATAAAATAAAACACTAACCAAAAATATGTATCAATCCATCTAATCCTAAAAATTATATCACAATAAGAAGTATAATACATTCTCCCACAAACTTCAATGAAATATGTTTAGAATAATATTTAAGAAACAAGTTTCAACATTAATAAAATATGAATCCTCTTAGTAGTTTATAATGATGTCAAGGAGAATTAAATAATAACTACTCACCTTTAAGCTAACTAAAATAGATGACAATCCTTCCTAAACCACATATCCATAAACTACCAAACCAAAACAAAATCCTAACACAAAGAAATTTTCAGCCAAAACATCTATACTCTAATACAAGAAAATTTCCACCACCCTAGGTGGTACTAACTAAAAATGGTCTTATAAGATTTTCCATTTCTAGGGTTAGCGAATATGATTCAAAAAACTAAATCACACATATTTAATTGAGAAATATCCCCTGATTATTAAACACTCATAACATAAAACAAAAATGGTGAAGGTGACTTAATTACTATAAAGAATGTAATCATACACAAGGTATTCTATCTAAATGATCATAAAATACTAAAGGAATCTCTTGATCATGTCTCAAGAAATATGTTATACACTATCCTACCCAATATAAATTATAACCAACACCATCAGGACACTTGATACACTAGTCCTATAGAAATTCTAAGAGGTACAAGTGCTCTAAAGGGTATACACTCAATGTTCCCCACACATTTCATGAATATATCATACTAAAAATAGTCACCATCTATACCATAGGGTCTGTCAAGTCTCTAAAATTCAATCATGGTGTAACATGGTTCTACACTAAGGCATTACAAATCCAAAATACCAGTGCAATACTTCATGTCACTAGGTTCACAATGGTGAATAAAAAGACATAAAAATTCTAATGGAATAATTAGGTCCTAGAGTTCAAGTTATAGCTCTAATATCACATGTAACAACCTTGCTAGGGTTAATTTAGTAATACATGTTTTTTTATTAATCACATTTATCAAAAATAGATTACACCATGAGAATATATGAGACCATATGTAATATCAAAGTGTGATAATAACAACAAGTATAATACAACACATAACATAGATCTCTAATATCATGAGAATGCATCAATAATGCAAGTATAGAAAACAACTATATTAACTCAACCATATTTGATACAAGTCTACATCCACCACTATCAATATACATTAACAAATAATTAAAACTCTCATGATAATATTGAATAATAATTATAATAAAATATAATATACATCGCTCCCCCAAAGCATTGTTCCTGAACTCAAGTATCTGTGGTAATCTCAAGTGTCATCTTGATAGGTGGTACTATTGTGGGGAGGGAGAGCATCATCCAAGTGTTTTTTCACACCAACCATGGACTAATGATCCCCAACACTAATCCCATCAAGAAATGACCCTTCCTTCATGGATGAGTATATAGTGATAGTGCAGGAATCCAAAGAGACAAACAAATACTCATGTGATATATTATTTTTAAACTAAACATGTAGTGTATCATAGAAAACCATTCTATTGCAAGATATAACAAAGCATGAAAATCTTACTCATGAAATGATAATGTATCACTAAACATACTTTGGCCCAAAGTTTTACAAATAATAAATATTAACGATCTATAGATCAATAAAATTTATACACACCACTTGATCTAAATGCCTTCATCTATCATTGTGATACTAGTAGGCCAATGAAATTCATCTCATTCCTTACTTTGTATTAGCAATGTGGATTGATCAACTACAATTCTATTCTACTAGTAAACACATCATATAACATTCTAAATGTAGGAATAACTAAAACATACATTTATTCTCTCAAACATATGAATGAAGATTACATTAATTTATTTCCCATATTAGAAATAATGACTACAGTTTATACCCCTAGGTAAATACATATTTAACTATAGATTTTCACAACCACAATTAGTTTCCAAACATACTACACCCTATGATAACTCATATTACCATAGTATAGTATTCTAAGACATAACTAATAGTTTTTCACAATCACTCATATAAAGTAGTCTTAAATATATGGACAACATGAACTTTTGTTTAGTTAACTAAACATAACAAGCAAAACACAATTCCCATGGAACAAAATGATATACTATCATAGCACTCAATAAACTCTCAAGTACATATGTTCAAATATATAAAGTCCTACTAACTATCACAAAACATGCTATTCATAGCAATGAAAAACATGCATATGTTAAACAAGTCAAACATAGATGCAAAACTAGACATAATAATTATTATATATACCATTCAGTTATAACTTACATCAAATTATAATATTCTATGATATTCCACACTATAATAATTTTCCACTATGTAAAAAATCATAACCAAAGTTACGATTTTAAGAATTGAATGATCCACATACATAACAATAATCATACAAGTATGAGATTAAACCATGTAGGCATACCCTAGGTTTAAATTGCTGACCAACATTCAAAGTAACATATATATAAGCACAAATCATGATGCACAATTATATTCTAGATATAGCAAAACACTCCAATAATCATGTACTACACATAATTACTCAATATATATAACCATCAGCCAATCAATCAATTGTAGAAAAATAAAGAATTCATAAACCTATTATAACATTCATTTAAACATCTTGCCCTATTTTATAAAAGACAATTTTAATAGGGTTATAGTTTTTGTCCCTCAAACACTTGATGTCTAAATAAAATTGTAATTTTAGCTATAGCTCAGACATATATTCCAACATAGCCATTTTCATTAGGTACTTATGTTGCATACCTAAATCCAATCTAGTGTTTGCTATATGTTTAGGGTTTTGAATGCACATATTTTTTAAGACTCAATTTTCATAATTATTTAATATAGTTTATAATCCACCCAAGGAGCTAAATCCATAATAATACACCTCTATGTTCATATACATGATACTAGGTACATTAATACTTACACATTCACTAAGTTTTTATTATTCCTAATTCCTTAACATAGGTTATAATCTACCTGTGGAAATACATAATCATGAGAATACACCTTAATGAATATATATATATATATATATATATATATATATATATATATATATATATATATATATATATATATATATATATATATATATATATATATATATATTCCCACAATTATTATAAAGCTTACCAGAACTTGTTTTAATGTTATGTTCACATCCTAGGTTTCTACAAAACTTAATGATTTACTCAAATCATCTATTAAACTATAGGTACAATCCCTATGTACAAGCACTTGTATATCATGCACCACATGTAGTTATTCCTTTTCTATAAAACTACTAAATCATGACATTATTAAAGTCATAATCTATACAAATGGCCAAACACTTCAATGAACAAATATAGGTAACTATGCATAGATATATGACATAAAAAACTTTATATATATGACACCAGAAAACCATAATGAGTTGTATGTGTCAAATTTAATTAATATATAGAAAAATAAAACCAATACTAGGATCTAAACTAGTTACCAACATGATATGCAAGTGATATAATGGTATAAAACTTTCATTCCATATTTATATGGATATTTATAAAACTTTGGTTCACATGTACTAAAAATAATATCACTATTCCATATGAATATAATTCTTAGATATGAAAAGATACAAAGTAATTATCATATTTAGCCTTAGTTAAGGTTTTTTAAAATATCATAAGTTATATTTATACTTGAGATAAGTATCCCTAAGTATCAACACTAAATATTTTGGGATAACTATGTAAAATATCCCTTGGCATCAACATATCTCAAGTACATATTTTAAGATAAGTATATAATCACCATAGCTATGGATATCTGAGTGTCGATATATATTTAAAATAGCTATTATGCCATAGCTAAAATATCCCTTGGTATAGACACTTAGATACTATATGTAACTATGAAGTAATAAGTTCTTATCTAAAGTGCATTCTTATACAAGTTAGGGTTTTTTCATTATGAAGTAATAAATTCTTATCTCAAGTGCATTCTTATGCCATATGAATTAAAGCACCATTTTAAAACAACCACACTCAGTGCAGTATATGAATAAGTAATAGAGTAAAATTATATATATATATATATATATATATATATATATATATATATATATATATAATGTGGGTTTGTACATCAA
Organism: Torreya grandis; assembly: GCA_037957365.1. Classification (NCBI taxonomy): domain Eukaryota; kingdom Viridiplantae; phylum Streptophyta; class Pinopsida; order Cupressales; family Taxaceae; genus Torreya; species Torreya grandis. Next base: position 249,337 of record JARHVA010000225.1, on the reverse strand, counting down.
ATAACTGTAAAAAATAATTTGTTCCATTTAAACTCTGATCACCTCCTTTAAAAAGTTTGTGAATTGATAATTTAACAAAAGAGTGCCAGCCAAATCACCACACTAAAAATATAATAGTAATATTTAATTAATATATAACTCTGCGATAGGGTATTTGACACAGTAATATAATTACTAAACCATGGTAATGTAAGTAATATTTAAAAATAAAATAATAATATTTAGTAAATTAATAGTGCTTATATTAATTCATCTTATGCATAGGTTGGATAAATTATAGCTATATTTTAATTTCATATTTGGATGCATAAAAACTTATCTCAGTAGTCTAATAAAAAATAGTGACTTATAAAGTCAACAGATAAATCAAATTTCATATAGTTTATACTAGGTAGACATACTCTATTATATATTTCCATAAAATACAATGACACCTTCTGTGCTTTGACAAGTTGAGGATGAGACAAGGCAATGCTATCTAAGTATAATTTTTATCAATAATTTTGTATATACACAACAACACAATTAAAACCTATAGCAGATAGGGATGAGATATAGGTGATGCCAACAACAAGCCTTTTTCAATTATTCACCATAAAATATAGTGATATCAATTTCTATAATTGTTGGGTTAAAAAAATGGTCTAAACTTCCCACTATGGACAAAGTGATGATTTACCTACCTTAAAATAGGTAATTTCATGAGATTTAGGATGTCAATAATGAATTGTTATACAAAAATTTCCTAAATCCAATACAATGATCTCAACTGTAGCACTATGCTAGCCAGAGATATGGTAATGTGACACCAAACTAAGGATAATATAACATATTTAATATTATAATTTTCTTTACATATTAAAATCTTTTACAATATCAAAAAATGTAATACATCTAGATGTTATTAGCATCTACAATTTTTGATGATCATACATAAAATTGAAAGCACTACCTACTTGGCAAATATAGTTGAAATCTTCCTCAAAGCTCCTGTGCTTGCTCTTCTATTTTGCATCTTATTTTTTCTAATTATCCTTAAGCCTTTTTCTTTCTTTTCAACTCCAAATTAATATGATATCTATCATTTTTGAAATCCCCTTATTAAAAGTGGCATAGCTTTAGATTTTTATTTTTTTTGTTTTATTTAATTTTTGTTATTTTTAATATATTTAATTTTTTTTAGATTTTCTAAAATTAGTCCTTTCTCTTTTTAGTCCATTATTGTATTTTTCTATTTTTTTCTCTTTTTAATAAAATTTATATAGTTTTTAATATATTTTAATATTGAATGTTAAAATTCCATGATTTAATTAAATCAACTAAAATTCATGAATATTATAACATTTTAAATGTCAATTTTAGAATTAATAATAATTCAAATCTTAAATTCACTTTTGCTAATAAGGTTCATAGAATTATTAATGAAAGAATGTGTCAAATACATAAAATAATTCATTACGATATTTAACCTATACCTGCAACCTATAGACATCAATTTACCAAAGCAAGTAATAAAAAATCCATAAGCAAACTATTTTTAATGCATTTATACCATGTACTAACTATAATGGTGTGTGTAAATTTTTCACCAACATTCTATTGACTTTTGACATCTCCATCTTTATCACCCTCTCTAATGATGCTCTCCTTTTGACATGTTCTTAAGGATGAGTTCTCTTGTGTCCACCTCACAACATGCAAGTAATTAGATCATATCACATGATAAACATATAACATAAAATATAACTAAAAAAACTACATCAATATGCTCAAAATGTAAATGCATACATTATAGTTAACTCATAGTAAAAAAATCATGTACCATCATGTATATAAATAGTATTCTATTATCCCATAATAGCTTATATCTCAATCTTAGTAAAAAAATAGCCAAATATGAATTTATACTCTATAAATATCCATGGATTATATAAAAAGTTTGCTTGATGAGGAATTATGATGTAAAACCACACCCTATACCCCATGTCCTTTTTTTTAGTGATGCAAAGAATTAATAGAGTAAGTGAAAAATAAAACATGAGTGTGTATACACACTTTATCTTTGTCATAGTGATGTGCATGCCCCCTTTTTGAGGCATATAGATAAATGTTGAGTATGTGGTGAAATTAGAGTGATCAAGTATCAATTTAAATAATCAATGAATATATTCGACATATAAATATTGTATGCTTAAACCCTCATAGAGAAAATTTTAATGTTTGAAATAATGGGAACCAACAAAGTGGTTTGCTAAAGTACAACTAGAATGCTGAGGGGGACTAGGTTATCATAAGCCTCACTTGTTTAAATAAGTAAACAAGAGGCTTGAATCAGTATGTGGATTACTAAAGTGAAACCAATAAGTTTACCATCACTAAGATCAAACATGGTCCACTTGAGAAGTAAAAATCACACAGTTGTAGACATAATTAGATTCAAATGTTAAATTATAGAAATTTGAAATTTGAAAAAGATATATCTAAAATTTGAAAAGTAGTATCTTAGATATGAATTAATAAAATTACACATACATTATATATATTTTCAATTTGGTATTTTGAAATAATAATTACAATAATATAATTGTCTTTACACAAGTGTGTATGTGCTTGAGTAGGTATAAAGGAGTACAAAAGCAAGCCTAATTCCTTAGAATCTAAAAATTCTATTATCTCCATATTGTAAACTATAAAATATGAATTGTATTGATTTTGAAAGATTGGAGATAATTACATCATGATGCCCCTAATTTGAGATGACGAAATTTTACTAAAAATCATTTCTCTCAAAATAAAAATTGATAGTATTTTTAAAAAATATGATCATGTAATATAATTTTTCATACTTGAATTTTATTGTAATATTAGAAATGTAACACTAAATAATATGAAGAGATTGTATATTTCATTTTATCATGTAATTTGAATATAACATTTAAGTAGTGTATGAATCATGTAAATTACTTTAAAGTGTTGAATATGTATTGTAAACATGTTATTTTTTATAAATGAAGAATTGGAGCACATAATAATTATGTGATAAATGTGTATCAAGGCAAAACATACATATGTAGTAGTGCATGATAATTATCATGGAACCATAGTATCCAATAATGAAGATGTAATAAAATTCACACAATGTCGTGCATGAAATCCCAAAGGCCACAAACAAGGGACAAGTAACATGTTACATAGAGTTTGAAATTTTGTATAAATGTCACACATAAGGTACAAAATATAAATACAAGGGACATGTATATTTAACAGTAATATAGAAGGCCAAAGTCCTACACACACATGGCTTGATGATGCTATACAAGCAAAAGGGTATGTTGAACATATGCAAGGCCAATGGTTGATTTCAATAAGAAAATAAGTTGAATCATTTATGTAATGAAGAATTCATATAGTGACAATGAAGATAGAATATTTGGATCATATGTGTTTATGTTAATGTTAAAAAATATTATATTCATCATTTCACATGTCAATTATGAATGAAAATGAGACATTTATTTTTGTTATAGTTCAGCATGGAAAATAGGTTGTGGATAATTACAGTCTATAAAAGTGTTTGTATATAAAAATGAAATGCCCTCAATTGAGAAAGTTTTTTGGATAAAAGGTTGGCCCAACATCAAAAACACATAAAAATATGTCTTACAATGAAATTTGATTGATATTTGTATATGCATTCTATTATGTGATAAAGAGAACTATATAATAGGTCATTCTGACTTTGTTTCATTTGGAAATAGATATTTAATATTTACATGGACATGTCCATAATAAGAGGAAAAGTTCATAATACATATTTATCTCTCTGTTGTGACTTTGTCCAAATTGACTATATATATAATTTTATGATCAAGGCAACTTCTTTTATGTTTAATTATTTCTTGGTTCTATAAAAATATGTCCTATTTCAAACTTAGATAACATGTGATAAGTATTTCATATTAAAAATTCAATGAAATATCTATGTACTGAACATAATTTTAAATGAGATATGCAAATATGCAATCCAACCACATGAAAACATGCTTAAATTCATTGATTTAATACTTTTGGAATATATATTTTTTTTCATTATTAAGAGGTAAAATATGTATAAGTGAAAGTTGTAAAATATTTTAGAAACAAGGTAAGATTTTTTTTTTCTATTAAGGATAAAGGGTAAGTTTTTTTTGTACTAGGGACCCTCTCCCTAGAAGAGAAACACAAAGCTGAGGCCACACCAGCCAAATATAACAAATTTCTTGACAACAAAATATTGAAGAGAAAAAACCAAAGAATAACTAATAAGCAATAATAAAATGGCATCAAATGCTAAGATTTTCAACAATAGTTGTTTCCCAAATAACAAAAACAAAACAAAAAAGACACCATCTTCTTGAATTTGAAGCTTGGGAAAACACTCATAAGATGCCCTATTTTGAAATATCTTCTGCACCTAAAAGGGGTAACTTTAAAGTAAATGTATTGTACCCATTTTTTATCCCCCACCCATAGTTCTAATTGAGAAGTTACATCTTAGAAAAATATACATAAACCAAAATATGGGCATATGTGGAATGTCCCTTAATAGTAGCCAATTTGTCAGTGGTCAAAAAATTACCTATTGTATTTCCAATTGATGAAAAAACCAAATCATCACAAAATTAGTAGGGAAGATTTGGAAGCCTAATCCATATTGGTTTGAAATTAAAAATTTATGTTTGGGCATTAAAATATGGATTCCAAGGTTTTACCAATAGACTATATTTATCCTAGTCCCAAATAATGTCATCAAAAATAGCCTCTTTATCTACTATAGAATAAAAAATCAAAACAAAACAATCTATAGAATAGGGATGAACCTATATTTTACCTTCCATCCTAGATTTACATTGGGTTGAGATCCACTCATGTAAATCTACTAGATTCATCCATAACCCTTCAAACATATAAATTAGTCCCTACATAGTTATCCATTCTTTCCTTACTTTAATAACTTACATCTCTTGTTTATCAAATATAAAAATAGGGGTATCTTTGGCAACAATCATAGGAGAGAGTTTACATCCTCCCACAACTTCTACAAATGATCTTCCACCTGATACCTATCATATTTTCTAGTCTATAGGTTTAGACTATGCCTTTACCTCTAATAACACTGGATCATACCTCCCCTATTTCCATCCTCCTATTTTTAAGATAGATACATGAAACCCTAAGTATTCCATGGATTCAAATGTCTCATGTGTTATACGGTTTGACTAGTTACATTAGATCTAGGCTTGTAATTTGTTAGCCTCTGATTTATGCTAAATTTGCCACTATTCAAAAAAAAACTTGATGACCTCCTTTCCTCTTCCATTCTAGACTATTATTTTAAAATGCATAAAGAGGGAAGATTCAAATAATCCTAAATAATATTTTGAATCATATCATGACAAGAAATAGGGCAAGTGAAATGCCCCTAACATAGGTGTATATGTAATGTAATAAATATGGAAAGCATGACCATATGAACTCATGTAGAATTAGATAGACATGTTCATCAAAATATAGATGTAAAATTTATGATAAAAAGAGTTTCCACAAAGGATGTGAATTCAAAGATTAGTAAGCTAAATGTTTTGGGTTGTTCAAAATTAATTGAAGAAAAAATGGGAGCAAGTGCCCCAAAATGGAAAACAGAGCTAAGGGATAGAATAAAATTGGATTAGGTGTAGAAGAATAAACCAAAAAAAAGAACAAATAAGTTACATATATGTAGGTAATATGAAAGTATAATAGAAGATTATATGGATGCGAAGAAAGATCTCATGGAGTGCCTACATAAAGAGTGTAATCACCTATTTTATTTTTTGATAATCCACCTATTTAAAAAGGTTTCTATTATGTAAAATGTTATGATTAATTATAGTGTATCACATGTGCCATATTTACATTATATCATTCCTATGGGATATGCTTAGAAATGTGTTATTTGATTGTAATTGTGTTCTCTTTAGAAATTGCAACTTTACATTATCTTGCTCAAATGTTAGTGCATCATAATGAGTATTAAATGTAGCTCCCATTTTTGTTTTCCATGATATCCTAAAAATATAATTATATTTATATAAAGTGGGATAAATATGAAATAATATACATCATGATTTTGGGTCCAATGTGATTAGTAATGTTATAGATCCAATGTAGTGTGTGGGACCTATAGCTTGATGGAAAAGATGTGTTCCATATTCAATATATTTGAGAAGATAGATACTACATATGTTAGCTTCTTGGATATGTGTAACCCTAAGATATATAAGTTCTACATAAGAATAATGTTGATTTTAGACTACTATTTTCACAACCTTTATAATGGGTTTCTTTGATTCTTGATTTCAAATTCATTTATAAATAAATCCTTGTTTGAATAGACCACAATCTTAGTTTGATAGTTGTATTTTTATATTTTCCCTTGTTTGAGGTTTCACTTATTCCTTATAATATATAATAATTGTATGATGGGAAATTATTGAATGAGTAGAATTTGAAATGTCATGTCATATAGTATTGTAATTATTTTTTATAACCTATTATTGAAAAAATATTATTTTAAAATTATTTTTTTGAGGAGATATATCCTTATATTCACCTAATCTAATTGATTTAAATAAATAATGAGATTAAAATATAAATGGGATTGAAATATATTTTTCCACATTTGCTCATTTGTTAATTTTTATGTATTTTCATCATAACTAATGTAGTAATATTCAATTTTTCAAAAAAAAACAAATATATATTAACCAAAAGTTGTAATTTTTTAAGATGTAAATCTTGCTTGTACAATTAAATCATGATAAGATATTCTAAGTGTGGAGATATATATTCTTTTGGTGAGATTTATTGGATATGTTCATTTATGTGCTAAATAATTAGAGAAGTCTTTTCAATATCAACCACTTAAAATTACTCACCCACCTTGTAATTATGTATTTATGTAATTTGAATTGTTTTTTCAATTGATATGAAATAAATCTTATCATATTGTGTGATTTCACAATATCAAAAAGGTGTATCATCCACTAGAATTGTATACTCATGTGAATCATTTACAAACATGATGCACTTATTAAATTTATAAGTTATACCTACACTCCCCCACCCCCCCATAGCATCACTCAAAGGTCATCATAATAAAATATTGTACTGTAATATAGACTCAAAAACTTAAAACATAATAGAGACCATTTTAGTACCTATCAGTATATCCAACTTGATAACTCCCATTAATACTATTAGAGTATTTTTAAAGTTATGTATAGGTTTCTCATGTTTTTAAATATTTATCTTATTCAATCCCAAATTTAGTATAAATTTAAAAATATAAATATTTACTCCAAGATTACTATCAACTATAATCACTTAGCTAAATTTCCATAAATTTGAACATAGATAAACAGTGGAAGATTATTCTCAATAATATGTTACAAAGGTAAGTCTTCTTTATAAAAATAAATATTACTATCAATATTTTGAAGGTGCTCAAAATACCAAAAAATGAATCCAATTGTGTGTATACAAGAATAATGTATCTTGAAAAATTTTCATATATAATATCCTTATTAAGTTGTGTCCTTTACAATAAATATATAATATAAATCCTATTTAGTGTATTACACAAATTGATCGATTAGATTATACCCTTTGGGTTGGGAAGATTATCTTTAATTTTTTAGATCAAGTGGAGGAATAATATTAATAAAAATTTCTTTATGTTGGGAATTTAAGGGAGCTCATCCTTGTCTAGTTTAAACATCATGGACTTAAGAGTCTAAGATATATATTGTGGATGAATAATAGGTACAATAGAAAATATAATAGGGGTAGGCTGAGAGAATGAGTAAAAAGATGTATGAATAATTGAACACATTCCATTTTACATTTATTTGTGATAGGATTAAAATTTTATTGGATAATAAAACAAGTGTTATAAGCAAAGGATATGATAAAATGAGAAAGCATGTCTTGAGTTTGTCCACAATGGGTGGACTCTTCTTTATAACCAAAACCTCTACTTCCAAGATTGGCTGAAATTTATGAGAGATCTTTTCCCTAAATATTATGATATTTTATATTATCCAACTCATAATAATGAAAGGGTTTATGATAAAGAGGATAGGAATAAATATGAGCATAAAAGGAAGTAAAAATAATGTACGAGTCCTCAAATTCTAACTTATTTACTTGATTAGATTAAAATTTTAACCATGTTTGTAAAACATGACTAGCATGCTGAAATGGAATATTAGAGGTAATAATAAATTCCATAATATGATGAAAAACAAGGAGAGACTCATTTTTTAAACCCATTTAAATGTAAAAGGAAATAAACACTTAATGTATTATTATACAATGAATCAAGATAATTATGACTATGTATACAAGATAAAGAAAGCAAAACTATTATCTAAGAAGACAATTTAGGAAAAGATAAAGGATGATGGGTCATATAAGAAAGGGTTTGAATGATTCTAGGCTATAATATATACTATTTTTTTGAATAATTTTAGATAAATGCTTTATAGAAATAACTATAGAGTATAAGCATGCATGTATCCCACTAACCCCAGTTTTGAGGTTAACATGAGAGTAACTTCCCTGGGTGATACGTTCCTCTTTAGTGTACCACAAAAAATATGTATAATAAAGGATTATTATTGGTTTAAACAAGGGGATCCTAGCCATTATTGATATACCATGATGTATGTGAACTAAATTACATGTTTATTGGTGTAATATGGTTATTATTATTGGATTAAAAATAACTCATGCCATGATGTATATAAGCATAACACTAGGTAGCCCTTCAAAAAAAACAATAAGTGGTTCAAAAAATTATGGAACATAATTTACAAAACAAACAAAGCTAAATAAAAATAATTAAAATAAAAGAAAAAATATTTTTGAATAGGGAAAGAAAACAATCAACTTGAATTTGAACGAAAGAGCCTTTGTGTTAATATCTATTTGATGTGAGAAGACAAAAAAAATTAGTGTCAGACTACTCCAAAGTTGAAGAAGATGAATCATTTTCTTATAGATAGTATCCAAAGTTGAGGATTATATTATTTTATTATTATGAGTATAAATAATTAAACTAAAACCCTAAGACAAAAACTAACAAGAAAAAAATAATTTTCTAACTATAGTGTGTTCACCAAAAAAATTAAACTATAATTAATTATGAATTAACATTAAATCTAAATGAAAATGGAAGTTATTAAAAACTGATCTATGATGATATATAAGATAGAATATAGTAAAATACATAGATCTATGTAACTTGCATAATTTGTAAATTTTCTAAAATATAAACTAGGGTTAAGGTTGGATAATTTTCCTTACAACTAATTTATTTTAGTTTGTATTAACTTCATGCATTATGTGACTATCTATGTATTCATATAAAATATCATTTAATGCAATGAGTGTCACTTGAGACCACCCTATCCTTAATTTATCCCTAGATATATGGAATATTTTGATCATTTTATAGCTTATATGTGTCTTTATCGCTTTCCCAAATATAATAAGATTTGCATTGAGCCATCACCTAGGCATCCTTGATCCCTTTTCACATGTTCCATCCATTTGGATAATAACACAACCTTATTATTCTATAGTGTAATGTAATATTGGCAAAGGGGGCATCACTATTTACCCTTAGCTTCCTTTACCCATGAGAGATATATTTCCACTCTCTAAAGCATCTTAAGGTCAGTCTAGACTCATTTCATGTCTTGATAAGCATAAAAACACTATACAAAGACCACTCTCATTAATTTATCCCCTAGATGGAAATTATCATGAAAAATCTCAAAAAAATTGTGAAAATTTAGGTTATTGATCCCTATTTACCCCTACTTATACATACATCCATCTACATCAATCCGGAGTTTAGATTTACCTAGGTTTCTAGTCTTAATTCACATTGAAAGCATTCAAATTGACATAAATACTCAGGCATACTATTATTACACTCACTTAAATCAACACTTAAATTTGGATAACTACATCGATCTTAATCCCATTTAGAGGTATTATTATGTAGTCAACACTCATCACATAGGGTGTGTATGTCTCACTAATCCTACTCTAATAATACCACTCTTCTTCAACTTATGTTCATAAAAAACCCTAGAAAGCATGGGGGCTTGGGGTTTCATAGTGAATTTAGTCAAAGTTTAAAATAAATTATGGCCAACATCTCAGTCATATGGGCACAATATTATTGAAATGTAATGAAGGTTTACTCACAATTTCATTATTTTACCTGCAAAGGGTCATTAGCATAACAAAGAAGGTAAGTGAGATAATATATTATTGGAAAAAAAGGTTGTGTTATTGTCTAAAGAGGGTTCTATTTATCTATTAATGGCACTCTATCCTACTCTTGTATCACTTCCTAGACAACCACTTGTTTATTTCAATCATATTTTCTAGATAAGTACACATTTTCTAATTCTTTTCTATCTGTAGAATGTTTAAATAATTCAAATATTGTGTAAATCGGTCACTATTGATACTATAGTATTTTATTCCTTGATTTATTACTCAATTACCCAGGGTTACATTCCATAATCCTAAAAAAATATAAATCATTTGGTAAACATTACTTCCTTAGAATAACAGCCAAAACCTTGACCTACTATTTACCAGGGTTTTTATCCTTCTTTTTCCTATTTCCATTCATTGTGTTAGGATTTTTAGATTTCATATATTCTATTTTAGTGACACTCTTTCATTTTGTTTTTATATGTCATCTAAAAAAGTTACATATCTTCATTTAATAAGAATTGATAGGCCTAGTGGCAATGATATTAATCATACTTATATTTATTTGATTCAAACTTATACCATGGATAAAGGACCAGTTACAACTCTAATTAATATTTCAAATACTGATTATGTGGACTTCAAGGATAATACATCAGAACATGAATAGTATAATCAAGACCATAATGATACATAATATGTGACTCCAAACACACTCCCCCCATCTATGATGATAATCTTATAATCAATAAGGATGAGATCTTACAAATTTTTAGAGATAGACTTAGGGAAAAACCCCATGATCATGGATATATTTTGTAATCTATATTGGAAATAAATAACACATCACATGGTCAATCCTCTAACCCCACAAATGATAATATTATTACACCTACTATAGGGGAAACTCATATTCTACAAAATCATGATATAACTAGACAACTCTAACTAGTGGAAACACCTCCTATAGATAGTACACATACTTCATCTCTATATGTACAATCCCTTAGATAGGAGATTCATTCTCTATAGGCCAAGGTGTTACATCTTGAACAAGGTTCCACTAGACCATCTCATGCCTTGGAATCTCTTATTCTCATACATATAAAATTAGTAGAATGTATATAAGTAACTCCTTTTCAATTTGGATTTGTGGAACCCAAGCTTACATTGTATGATGGTAAGGGTGACCTAGAACATCATCTACATGCTTTTTAGGTAGCATGTTTATACTACGTGTCCAATGATTATCTCTTAACTAAGTTTTTCCCTTAAAGTTTAAAATAATATGTATTACAATGGTTATATGATCTCCCTCATCAGTCCATTACAACATTAGTTCCACTCGTAGATATGTTTTTGTCACATTTATTGATCAATATCAGTGAAATTTTTTCATATGCTCAAGTTGTTCAACTAAATAAAAATCTAATGAGTTAATAGATGAATATGTCTTATGAAATAAAGCCATATTACCAAATATGACTAGCCCCATCATAGATAAATAACTCTAGTACATATTTAGGAAAATTTTATTACTAGTATTACATGAATCTATAGTATTCAAAAGGTTTCCATCATTTATAGATCTATGTTATATAGTGAAGGAATTAAAAGTCAAACTTATCTCCATAGGCAAATGAAAGAACACAATTGTATTGGATTACACTAATAAGAGTTTAAATAAGCTATCATATAAGGTGAGGCCCAATGAAAACAAAAATGAACAAAATAAAACCATTAGGATAGCCTCAGAATTAGATCCTCATGTGGTTTTATCAGCTCCTCCATGGAGACATTTTAAAAATATCATTAAAGTGTTATCTTGCATTCTATAGAAACATTTTGAATGCAGTGTCATATCTCTCCCTTCCATCAAATATGTTGATATGACTAAGTATCTTCTTGAGAATTATGATTCCAATGAATTTTATGATTATCAAAAGGACCCCAACCATAATATGAATATATGCATAATCTTATGATAAAAGATCCAAGATTTGATAGATGTTAATATCATTGATGTGAGAACCCCTATATAAACACCCAAAGAATGACCAATTAAAGCCAAAGTAATGATTTTTTTTTAATTCATTTCCAAAACATATGGATAATGAGATATTAAACACTTCAAGTGTTAATTATACTTATCAAACACATCCAAAACTATAATATTATCATACTCATACAATGGACACACACTTTCTATGTAATATCATTGGTGTGTATCATAATACAGTGCCATCTAGGCATTTTATCACTTTTTCAGAACAAGAGATCATTGAATATGACTTAGATTTATACACACTCTTTGTATAAGATTACATCAATCATCATACCATTCAGAATTTCATGGTTGACAAGGGGTGAAGCATTCATATGGTTACTATTACACTTCTACATCACTTGGCCTATTTAGATCAAGATATTTATCTTACAAATATAGTTATTTATGGTTTTAGTGGCCATATCCAAAGTTCCATTGGGGAGATCATACTTCCATTATAGGCTGGGCCCGTACATGTGGCCACCATATTCATATTTATACCTCATGTCAAAACATTTGACATGTTATTGAGTATATTTTGGATACAACAAATTTTAGCCATTCCATCCACAATACATAAATATATAAAATTTATACATGTTAATCATGTTGTTATGGTTGAGAACCTTCCAAATGAGTATAATTTACCTACTCCATATATAGTTACATGGAAGCCACCATCAATAGCTCTAAACATATAGTTCCTTATAACACCTTAAATAGAATTTGAGCCACCAGTGCAGGTGAGGTCTACTCCTACAGTATTACCATATATACACACTCTCCCATAGAGAACTTTATTAGAGAGACACCTACATAGGATATATTTTATGGATTATAGAGAGACTATCTCTACCCCATCCCCACCTAGATTAGTGTTATTGAGACCCCAACATACTCTACATAGAGAATCTATGTCAGTCATAACTTTTTCTACCAAATGGGTCCCCAAGATCCCCATAATTCATAAGCCAATTTAGTCAGCTCCACAAATTCATATCCACACTTCACTATTAGTTTTAGCTACATATTATTTGATATATCTAGTTCCTAGATATTAGATACTTCCTCACAAATCATGTGTAGTCACAACTCCTTTACTCGATATAAGTCACCTTGATAGTGAGTCTCTTCAAACATACATTGATTAGTATGTTCTCCTATTACTTATACATCACTTCATTTTCATGTTTCTTATACATAGCTTATACTTAAAAATTACAAAAATAATATAATATGTTTAAAAATACAAAATCATTCAAATATTTTCTCAAAAAATACAAATTTTAGATTGTATGCATTTCTATGTTTACATTTATTTTTTTTCCAAGTATTACATATGTTATATATGTTAGTATAGTTACTTTTATCATTCAAACATGTGTCACTTGTTTTATTCTAGTGTTCATAGATTAATATAGGACTTCAATCCTCTACATAGATCCAAATTTGCTATTATCTACCCATTAGGGGCACATACACATGTACATTGATTCAATATTTCTATATTAGCTCATTTGGGGCATCATAAACAAAAATTATGGTTTGAAAGGTTAAATCTTTCTATACTCCATATCACATATTTAGAATTGATATATATTGATATTGATCATACTATACTAATTTTTTTTTCTGACAACTACTATTAGATAGACTCAGATTATGTATAGCTTTTCTCTTATAAAGATTCATATTACATGATTAAGCATACTTTCATTTATATATTTACTAGTTTAGATTTGATTATGTCTCTTTTATTCTACATCTACTCAATGGTATTTGTATATGCTATTATCATTTCATTGATTTCATGATTTGGACATGTGACCATGTCCTTGTGTAAGCTTCTTGATTGTGTATGTGGACATTTCAATATGTCCTTCCATGTATCTCTAAGCCAAATTTGCATTCTCTTTTGCATATGTATACTTTTGAACATATTCTTATATGTGTGCCTTTTTCTTAGACTTAGTGACATGTGCCCATGTCCCTTATATTATGTCCCTTGGCCTATTTTGTGTGATTGTATATATATTCTCATGTATGCATCATGGCCATGACACTTATCTATTGCTTGTTGATTTCACATCCAGTTTACAATGCCATGCAAGACCTCATGTATCTCCTATTTCTCCTTGGGTGCCTTAATGGACATCATGCCCCATCCCCCCAAGTAGTTTACTCATATTATATTTAGATTTAATATTTAGATACATGATTACATTTTTATACCTATCTTGACAACCTTATGAATGCTAAATCTAACATACATCATAAATTACAATATTATGCTCAATATTTTTAAATTTTAATGTCATGTATACACATTATAAATTAGTTTATCATGCAGATATCATATATCTTCAGTCTAACACACATGATGCATACCTTTCATTTTAAGGATAGTTATTTCAAAGGTTAAATAATTCCCCTCAAAAGAGGGGACATTCATAGGTGAGGCCATCTTAGTACACCAAAAACATAGTTTTCAACATGTAGACACAGATTACAAAACTTAGATTTAAGGAAATACAATGAAATACAATTACATATAATCAATCTTATTTTTTGTTAAAAATAACACTTTTGGATAATAGTGCACTACACTTCCAAGAGTAAAGAGAATTATAATATACCTACCACACTATTGACCAATAGCCTTAAAAACATAAAATTTTAGTATTATTAGAAAGGTACATTAGGTATAGTTTAGATTTTCACAGTCTAAGTCACAAATTATTATATATGGTTAGAGTATACTCCATTTTTACATAGAAATACATAGGTTTGCTCAGATTGGGGGCATCATACATGGCGTGGTCACTCCCATTTCAGTTTTAGATATGCACAGGTACAAATTCATATGATTTAGTCTAGAATCCATATACACAGATATTAGAATTGGGGGTATGTACATGAGACATTTCTTTTATATGCTAAGTTTTGCACCAATTATCTTAGATGGAATGAAAACTCCATGTTATTCTCTACGTTATATACTCTAGACATCATATGTACTCATTTTACACCAAGATTAAATTATATTGATGCCCTATTCCATCTATAATGGATGGTATTCTTGAGTGGCCTAGAGTTATTTTACATTTCCAAGTTCTCGAGTGGCCCTTGAGCTGTTTTACATTTCAAAATTCCTAAGTGTTCTAGAGCCATATTTTATAGCTTCATAAAACCACATAGTTTTATTTTTAGATTTTTCTATTACACATGGATATGAAATGATGGATTTATAATCTACTTGAGTTCTTAAGACACCTATATAAAGGGGTTGGACATGTCATCAGTGCAATCTTATTTATTCATAGATTGTGATCCAAAAAATAAGGGTGGGTAATGATGAATTTAAGGCTATATTGAGTTCTTGAGCCACCCACACATGAGGATTAAGGAATCCATTAACTTAGTATAAGTTATTCATCATTTGATCACCATATACAAAAATAATATTTCACCATTTTATACATTGTTTCACATACCAAGTGAGGTGTATTCATTCCTTTCTTCTCCCTCATATCATTTTAATCAATTTTATCTTTATTTTTGATATTTATTAAGGACTTATTCATATATATGTTTCATTTCTAGGACATGTAATGGATCATAGTTAATAAATATAGACCTAAGTTTATGGGCTTCACTTCTTAGGTAAGTCCATATACATTTATCCTCCCTTTATCCTAGTCATTTAACTTTGATGCATTTATAAAATAAATGGGGGGGATTTCGTCATCTAAAATGTCATTTAATACAATGAGCGTCACTTGATACCAATCTATCCTTATTTTATCCCTAGACATATCTTAGGATCTATGTTGATCATTTTCTAGTTTATATGTATGTCTAGCCCTTTCCTAGTTTTACCAAGAGCTGCATTGAGCCATCACTTAGGCATCCCCAATCCCTTTTCACAAGTTCTAGTCACCTATATAATAATGCATCCCCATTGGTCTATACCATAGTGTGTTATTAGTAAAGGGGGAAACACTATTGGCCCTTAGATTTATTTGCCCCTAATAGAAATCTTTCCACTCTTGAAGCATCTTAGGGTCATCCTATGATCATTTCATGTCTTGAAAAGCATCATAACACTATATTAAGAACACTTTAATTCAGTTATCCCCTAGATGGTAATTAACATGGACAAATTAAGAAATAAGTACGTAAATTAAGGTTATTTATCCTTATTTACCTCTATTTATGAACACATCCATATACAATAGTCTAGAGCTTATTTTTACTCAAGTTTCTAGTTTTAATTCACACTCAAAGCATTCAAATTGGAACTCATACTCAACCAAACTAGCATATATCTTTTTTACACCATCATTTAGATTGGGAAAACTACATTAATATTGGTCCCCTTTCTAGGTATTAGTATGTATGTAATGCTTAACACATAGCATGTGGAGGTCATACCCAACCTTCCCTATTAACACTAATATTATTCTAATTGTGTTGATAAAAAACCCTAAAAAACATAAAGGCTTAGGGATTCATAGTGAAATCAATAAAATCATAGAATAAATGATGATCCAAGTCTTATTCATATAGGCACATGATTCTTGAAATAGAATTAAGGTATGCCCAAAATTTGATTTCTTTACCTACACAAGTTCATTAGCGTAACATACAAGTTTAATAACATAATGCCCTATTAGAAAAGAGGGTTGCACTATTGTCCAAATAGGGTTCTAACACTTGTTCTCTATTGATAACACTTTACCCTACTTCTACATCACTTCCGATCTTACCACTTATCCATCTCAGTCATATTTTCCATCTAAGTACACGTTTTCTAATTCATTATTATTTCTAGAATATTTAAATAAATCATATATTGTGAAAAGTAGTGGCTATTGATATGTTATTATTTTATTCCTTGATTTATTACTTAGATCTTTATAAACATAGAGTTACATTCCATAATCCTAAATAAAGATAAATTATTCTAGAATGGCATTGAACATAGATGTATTAAAAAAATAGTGGCTTGTTATCTACTAGGTTAAGTCTATAGGAGTTCGATAAGATTGTAGTGCATCATTATCTTTCTATTATGAATTCAACATGTCAAGTTATGTGTTTGAATCTAGAAATATGGGTTAGTTCACCTTATTTGTATGTGGCATGCTAATCCTACATGAGTGAAAAAAGATATCAAATTCAAAATGGAGAAATGGAGGAGGCAAGAATGGCTGAGCTATCCTCATAAAACCCCTTGTTGACTCAATGCTACATACATACCCTAAAGGGCATTATATTGATGTAGTTCTCCCTTTAGGGAATATTATATGAATGTAACTGGAAAACTTGATTAGAATCCATAATAAGTGATGCCCCTAACTTGAATTAAACAATGTTAGACTTGGTAAAGGAATGTAAAATTTTAGTAGAATTTTAATAGGTATCTTTACTTAAAAAATAAATGCATTTAAAATCCTAAAGATAAATGCTTGTAAGAGAGTGTTAGGTCCTTTCAAGTGTGACCCTTGATGTGATTTTATAAATATATTTTTAATTGTTTTGATAACAGACCTATTGACATGTATGGAAAAGACATTAGAGTGAACCTTATTTTTAAAAGCTAGCCATTAGAGCATGGGAGACAAGTCTACACTACTAGATAGATGCACAACACACTCCTATCTACCTAGTGAAATATTATCCCAAAAGGATAAATGCTTATGATAAAAGAGTGATAATAAAATATCTATTGAATATGGATGAATAAGGATAAGATAGCGAAGTCTGGAAGACATTTTTAATAATTTCAAAAAAGTTAAGGCTTTCATATATATTTGTGTTATTGGACTAGTAAATTATCTAGGCAAGGAAAAGGTGTTAGGGATAATCATTATAAAGTATTTATTTATTAATTTTCAATGTCTAAAATAGACAAGAAGATAAAATCAAAATTAGTATCAAATATAGATCCTAAGTCATGAAACCAATATAAATTTGGAAGAAATAAACAAAGTTCCAAATGAGTTTTTTTAGGATTTAGAATAATATGTTTGAAATAGAAGTTAAACATATTTTATCAATATATTGATTTTTGTTTTAAAATCATGCTAATGTATGATTTTAGTTACACCAAGAAAAAATTCCATCAAAAAACCCAAACTTAAGATAAAATGTACTTCAATTTATTATAAACTTACAATAGAAATATACATTTAAATGCACTTAATTTTCTATCATTTCTTCACTATTAGAAATTGAATTTATGGAAATAATTAAATTAACATAAAAAGAAATTACTTAATTTTTATGTTATGACTAGTCTAATGAAATATGTTAAACATAAAAATAAATAAAATATTTTTTTAACAATTATATTAAAAATTTATTACATTTAAAAGAAAATGATAAAATATCAAATAAAATGTAATAAATAATTAAAAATTAAAATGTTTAATTAAAATTAAAATTAAAATATTATAAAAATGAAATTATAAATATTTTACTTTTAAAAACTATAATAATAATAATAATAAGTTAATAAATATAATATTTAATTAACAAATATTAAATTTGTTATATTTTATAATATGTTATATTTAATTATGTTTATAAATATATCTAAAAAAGTAAAAGATGACGTAAACATCATGCAAATTATGTGACGCATCACCCTACCCCTACCTCTAGCAGTTATACATGAAGAGTCTAAGGAAGCAGAATGTTTCGAAGTCTGACAAATTTCATGACCGGCAATGCTTAGTGAATATATTTGTGAATTGGTTATCTTTTTTGAAAAATTGTATTTCCCCACATTTCCTTCTATCAAGACATTAAAAAATTGGTAATATACATCAATATTTTTTGATCTGCTATGCTATACATGGTTATTTTTTCCTTTCTCAAGAAGTTAATAGTTCTTTGAGTTGGATGATTGTGAGTAGATATGGGAAAACTAATAAATCATTTTTTTTAATAAAATAAAATTTATATA